>OZ007576.1:7878870-7893870 GCA_963931925.1 Onchidella celtica | reverse complement strand
CAGGTCCTCCGGTAGGGACACTAGATAACGATGAAGTTCATGGTAAGCAATGATTGTAACTGAATAATCTCCACAGACTTTGGGGTTAGGTCTGCATTTTTCCTGGGACAGTCTTTTTCTTGAATGGTACGAATGGAAAGCCGCAAAAGGTTGAACTGAGTCAGCTGCCATGTGCCCGTCTTGGTGATAGCCTGGAGAGTTTGGTCAAGGTCCTCCTGGATGGCGATTGGCACTGGACATGGTTTTAGGAAAACTGGAGTTGTGTATAGTTTGAATTTGATCTCCAGTTCTTTCTCAAAGAGAGCGAGAAATTCAGAGTACCAAAAGATCCCGTTTTCCTTTGGATTATTTATAGAATACGTTTCCCCATAGAAGTGAAACAAACTTGCTAAATTCCCGACACTATATTTTCGTTTATAAACAGAAAAACGTGGTGTAGGAAGGATATGTTACTTAAAAACTCAGGATGTAAATCTACTTTTTCAAAACAACAATAACAAAAAGAAGTTGTACTTTCACTAACTTTCAACAAAATATTCAAAATCCTATGAGTCTCTGTATTTTTGTTATCACTGCATCCCATTACGCGTTTTGGGTGTTTTCTGAGAGTGTCCCACATTAGGCTGTCTCAAGGTGCCAAAATTGTATTTCCTTTTACGGGGAGAATTGACGTCATGCCTGCCACGTCATCGACTGTAACCTTTCAGAACTTGAAAAGTACACAAGTGCCGTGCACTGTTTCAAACATTTTGGTCGAAAGCTTACCATCATTTTATGTTACCCGCGGCACCATCTGGTGTACAGTGACCTGGCGTACTTTACTCTCTAGTCTATCTGTAGAGTTCTGGGACAATATTAGGTTGACTTCATTGTGATGTAATTATTTATTATGTGCCCATGTGACAGTAACTTACTAAGGGTAATGCACTCGGGCTCATTTGACATTCTCAGAGCAAATGGTGTTGTTTAAATATGAATACCAAATAATCTTAGGATAGATGATGAAAGTGGATCCAATATTAATGTGCATCTGTATGAAGTTAATGTGGAATAGTTATCCTTGCATATAATGGCATTTATTTTGACTTGCTGTGCACAAATTATTCTAATGTATTTTCTCACTGGGAAGCCATTACATTTTTATAGTTAACACAGCAGTAACACATGCTGGTTTATTTAATATTCGCACCATTGTACTGGTGAGCTGCATTATATATAAACATAATGTTATTGTGAATGATAAGGCAACATAAACATTTCATGTATATGGGTAATTATTACATAAATCACTTTTCCGGTATGAACATGATTCTTCTTCACCGGGCACTTAGTTCAAATTGTGTATTAGATATGAAGGATTTATAGGAATACTCACTATCGATGCTGACTATTGCACGGCATTGTAACAGGTGTTTTGACTTTAGTGTGGCGATGGTGAGATGCACATGTCAAAGTGATCGAGACTGAAACAGAGGTCGGTCGAAGCTAACTGCATTATGTTTTCGCTCGTCGCGACTGAATGATACTTTTGAACTACCACTTCAAAGGACCTTTTGTTTCGTAGGAATCGAATACTTTACCAAATTGGACGCGATATGCCTTTTTTTCTGTCAGTACTGTTAATTATTGACATTAACACCCAGGAATACTGGTCAGATTTTTATGTTATAAACCCTGTCAGTCTTCTCTGCACCAAGGATGGACCATTTCCGTTTGCCAAAGAAACTAATCATCGTTCTCTTTTCAATTACTATTGTTAGCATTTTTTTTTTTTTTTGAAATCTACAAATGTCACATTTAAATCGTGATATCTTTTGCTTCCTGCCCATCACGGGGAGGCGGGAGTTGGATTTTGAGCAGGGTACAAAGAACTTAGTCACATTCTTTGGCACCATAATGTGCTGAGGTTGCATAACATAATATATTGCTGTGAAATGAAAAGGAACTGAATTACCCCCCCCCCTCTTCCCGTCCTTTGGCAGCCACCATCAGAAACTCCACGCCTCAACTCTCTCCTTCCCAGTCCACTCCCTCACCCATGTCCACATTCAGTGCCTTTGGCCTGCCGCCTTGGACATAATATACAAGCACTGCCTACACTTCACCTCCTGCTACCTCAACTCATGGACACACGACACCCTTCAGATTTAAACACCAGACCCAAAGTATTTACAAACAACCCCGTAACCCCCCCCCCCCCCCAAAGCAGCCCTTGTAGAAACTCTCTGACCTGTCCTCTAGCACTGGGTGTCTCTTTAGGGGCCAGTCCCAAATGAAATAGCCCTTTCGAGGGCTAAGAAGAACAAGATGAAAAGGCCTCGCAGAAGTCCAGAAGAAGAAACAGAGAAAAAAACCGAAACAGCAGCAAAGAAAAGGGATGTACAAATGCCAAGGGCAGTAACCCTCCTAAAATAAAGACGTCAAACCCCGGGGATGCCAGAGATGGCACCGAGATGGTTACGTAAGAGGGTTAAATCGCTCCCAGTTTGGGTTCTCCGCACAGGCAATTGTCATAATTAATTTTATTCTTTCTTGTAAATCATTCATTCATTCTTTGGACATAAGCGCTTCTGGTCATCTGTCAATCCAACATCAGTCTCAGAAGAGTTGTCCTTTAAAAAAGACAAAAATTCAGATGTTGAACTTTAACTGTCATTTTATATATCAGTTGCCTGCAGTTGTCTTACAAGAACGAAGGACAGCGTACCAATCAGTGTCTGATAGGCTCAAAGACATAGTCAAGTTATGCAATCTACCTGAGGCAGAATTCAGAACAGAAGCTAAGAACCTTATCAATACCACTGAATTCCTCCGTATTTCAGCAGTGTGTTCATAAAGGAAACTGCCCAGTTTGCAGGCTTTGCCAAGTTCAGGTCTTGTCTCACTCGATCTCTACGGGCGTTTTTATTCTAAGATGAAGGGCTTGTTGATACTTTCCCATGTGTTAATGTAGCTCTTACTCGAGCATGATGGTCACTGGTTGTTCAGAGAGATATCATTCTGGCACTAGTATAGAATTGTCTGAAATCCGCCATAATAACTATAAGACCAAGTTAGTATTTTGTGGTATCTACTGCATGTAGAGAGAACAGCGTTCTAGAGATGACACGGTGTGAAGAATTAATTAAAGATTTTTCAGATGCCAAGTGTAAAGAGAAAGATTTTATTTTTACAGATGTTATAGTGTAATGCACATAACTTTGATCACACCTACTATATTTAGCTTAGATAATTTTTTTGCATTGACGTGTTCAGAGTTTAATATTGTTGAGATAGCTTTTGTTATCCATGGAAACTAAAGAATCAGCAGCAGCATTGTCATGTTCCTTGTGGTTTTGTCTTTCGTAAAATGTACTTAGAGTTTTGCTGGCATGTATTTACATGTGTTCTTGCATTTACTTCAGTGGTATAACTCATTTAAACTCCGATGGGCTGGACATGTCTCAAGAATGGAAGTCCACAGACTCCCAAAAATCGTGCTCTACGGAGAGCTTTCTACCGGCTACCGCACCAGAGCTGCTCCCCGCAAACGCTACAAGGACACTCTAAAAAGGTCCCTGATCTCCTGCAATATTGATCCTAATCAATGGTCAGAACTCGCAGCTGACCGCGATATCTGGAGGAAAAAAACTAAACAAGCTACCGCCAAGCTCGAAAGTGCCATACAAGCCAGAGCATCGGAACGGAGGATGCGGCGAAAGAGCCACATACCGAATCCAGATCAGACATTCCCCTGCAGCAGCTGTGGCAGAGTGTACCTGTCCCGAATAGGACTCACCAGTCACCAGCGTGCCTGTACCAGACGTGACTCAACAAATCTTCCATAAATCTTCGTGCGCGAAGTCAAGCCAACATAACTCATTTAACCTTCAAATAATTGTGTATAACTTGTCAGTACAAGTTACATGCAATAAATGGACTTCAATGATAGAAATATATTTTCATTTTTGTGTATGCAAGCCTATCGAGCCTGAATTGCCCACTCCCACCCCACCCCCCCCCCCCACCCTTCCGGCCACAACGATATTCGGCTTTGTCCAGTGAGCCTGTCATGACTACAATGGACATTCACTTCACCAGCAAGCATTCATTGTGCAACGTAAAACTTAATTTTTAACAAAGACCACAAGAATAAAACCGGTATTCGAGTAAAAGGAAAAACTAAAATGAAAGGCTCGCTTTGAATCTAAATTAATTTTCCTGGCGTTTTTGAGAAGTGTTTACTTGTACCTGAGGACACAACTGTTTGCAAAATGGTCTCGCATCGTCAGCACAAAATTTTCAGTTTCTTTTTTTCAATCAAAATTCAGCTGAAATCCCCATATTTGATCTGTCGGTGGATTCCGTTAGGATTCCCTAACCAATTTACTCACGGAAACGATCGAATTCATTATTAAACGATGTGTAGAAGATAGTACAATTCGGCTTTCTTTACTTTTTGGGTTTTTTGTGTTGTTGTTGTTTTTTTTTCTAATGTTCATGTCCTTTGGCGCTAAAATCCCTGTACGTTTTTGTGTTTCAGGTAAATCAACTGAATTTGTGCATATAACGCTAACAGCCATTTACATTTAAATTTAAGCAACAGGAGATTGTAGCTGTCATATTTTTCTTAGAAACATCATTGTTTCTTTACCCAATCTGTTTATTCTTGTTATTTTATTTCCCGGGAGCAGAGATCGCTCCCAAGATGGCCATGATGCAAGATCATGTTTGATCAGTTAAGGGAGAATCCATTTAGCTTGATTTCTATAATGCCTCGAAGAATTCTTTTACCCAGCTTGGGTGCCAGGGAATGGAAAACGTCCTCTGAAAACGCAATATCGGTCTTATGTTTGTTGTTTCCATGGCAACGAGGTGTGAGACATAAGTTGCGACATGGAGAAAAAATTAAACTCCACGTCGATGTGAAATGTTTTGGACCGTTAAAATAAGAACAATTTAGCATTTTAAACACTCTGGATGTTGTAACAGCACATGCTCTTAAGGGAAACCTGACATAGAACGCTTCTGCCGATTTTGTGGTGTGTTTGTTCTCTGTTTGCGCAATGATCATGGCCGTGTAGAGTTCAATGACTCCATTGCTGGGTGTTCGCAATTTGAGAGCAATAAAAGTCCAAAGTGAAGCAAGCAGCGTGGTAAACGTTAGCGCAGACGCGATAGTGGCAATATATATTTGGAAATATTACACCATGTGGCCTTCTCATTTGCGTTGGTGGCAGAAATGTCCTCTTCATGTCATGTCTGTACATGAGCAGATCCAAATATTTGTGATCGATGCAACAGCCCTCAAGAGCCGTTTGAGAGTATCCTTGAATTTCACGATTTTACGCATCTTTGCACAACTCAAAAATGTTTATTTTGAAGAAAACAAATGCATTTCCAGTATACAGTATCGTAAAGTATTCTGAAGTATCGCCGAATGCGATCAACCATGTGAAAAGGATAAAAGACTATAGTACAGCTGGTGGAATTAAACCATCGATTCCAACTGCGATAATCCCCTTGTAAGATTCATCTTCTCCTTCCTTGTCACCATTATGTCCAAAAACGGACGGGTCCACATAATTTATCTTCGTATTTTGTTCCCATGTTGATGAGAGTTAACCTGTATTCATTAGGTTCCCTCATTTGTATTCTTAATTGATGTATATACCATTATAGTTTGAGTCTGTTTGTTTCCAAAGGATATTTCAAGAAGCAAGAAAAAAAAAAAAAAGAAGCAAAAACTAAAGTGCACCTAGAGTGGATTGACAGATCAAATATCACACGCACAAAAAAAAAAAAAAAAGCTGTCCACCCCAAATGAATAACGTACTACTGATAAACATAAGTTAAACACTGAATCACGAACAAATCTTCATTTAAAACTTATTCACCACTACAGGTCACATTAAATATACATTGCGTTTATCCAAAACCAGTATGTTTGCGTTTACAAA
This sequence comes from Onchidella celtica, assembly GCA_963931925.1. Taxonomy (NCBI): domain Eukaryota; kingdom Metazoa; phylum Mollusca; class Gastropoda; order Systellommatophora; family Onchidiidae; genus Onchidella; species Onchidella celtica. The sequence continues at coordinate 7,887,931 of OZ007576.1, read as the reverse complement.
ATCTCCTCATCGTTAGAAGACGTTTCTGGTCGTGTAAACAGCCTAATTGTCCGCCATCTATTGTTGGCCGTTTTTACCTCCAACTTTGTTTATAAATTGTTGAACGGACAGTAGTTGTGCTCTTCTCTCCTTGTTCATGTCACATTATGTGATTAATAGTTTTCAGGCACTGTGACTAAAGATCTGCCGGTTACGGAGGTACAAAATTAAGGCACTAGGTATGTTTTTCAAGTTATATTACGCATCCGTTTAAAAACAAACAACAGTTCAACAAGATATTCTGCTTATTTTTAAAAACTCAACAAACTGAGCTCATAATGAAACATTGAGCTCATATATTATGGCGGTCGGCACCTCAGATCAAATTGAAACACTGGCTATAACAACAATTGGGTGAAATAATAATTATCTACAAAACAATGTAAACAATTTCGGTCATGCCTCTTCACCTGGAAATTCCTCTGACCGCACCACTCTCTCACTGGCAGTTTACCCAAGCTCCAAGGCTTGCTGCCCCCTCGTTGGCTGTTTACAGGAGCTAGCTCGCTGTTTATGAAAAATGGCAGCCAAGCCATAGCGACACAATTCGCCTGTGTTGTAAATACATTGTGAAGGTAAATAAACATTGATGTTGGGGCAAAAAGAAATATAAAGGCTTGTAAACGAGTATTAATTTGTCACCGAGTTTGTTAGGAGACTTAACGATCCAGGTTATAGATCTAGAACCAGATCTAGAATCTGAAGTCTAAGTTTAGAACTAGACTTAGGCCTACAAAGTTTCGAAAAGGAGGGCGGTGATATTGTAGATGTAGCATGTCTCTCTGCGTTAAAGATTAAGATTAGAAGAAAGGAGGTGAAAGTTGATACAGTCAGATTTGTACTACTGCTGTTGTGAAAAGAAACCAACTGACGGGCGAATAGGTTGGTGAACAAAAGTCTAGATCTAGGTAAAAGCGAGATGATCAGGATGTGAGTTAATACTGATCTACACTTTTTTCACATTTTTTAATGAACACTTTTCATCTTTGAACGCTGGTGTAAGAAAATGGGGCCTTAGCAAATAGCGGCTAGTGGAAATTTTAATTTCATACTTGGCGTAAGATGACAAGACTATACAACCTTTTCTTTTTGCCCAATTTTGACTTTGCAGTTATAGCCCTGCTACGACCCCACAGTTTTTCTGTGGTTTTTATGATTTCGTGAACTGTCTTGTAACTGTAAGAGGTAGATCGAATAGATATGGTTCCAGCTCTTGATCTTATGATAACTCTACTGTAGAGGTACCATATTGCTGTTCTTTTAGGATTTATTTCACTGTAATGCCAGACAGCAGAACTGATGTAAATGTAGTAGCCGGCTTGATAAGTCATTATTTCGGGTGCAGTCATTCAAAAAAATGATAGAAATATGAAACTTGGCATAAATGGTGTCCTTAGGGGGATATTTTAACCCTAGTCCTGCGTAAGTCCACTATGGCGGCCTAGCGCCCTCAAACCGGGAAGCACGCGGGGCCACATTATTGCGCCTCATATTGTAACCCTTGTCCTGCGCCAGGCCACTTTTGTGGCACGGCAACTCCCCGTCTTCTATTTCTTTACTTGGTTCCTCCCACTGATCGTTTTCTTACGCCCATTCCGGTTGTTAATTTTATTTATCCTGTCACCCATAGTACATACATCTAACAAAGTGGTCATGTCTGATGAGATGTGATAACCATTTGTCATACTCATGTAATAGTTCTGGCAGGTGAGAACTTTGAACTAGGGAAAATTAAAGGGAAACTTTAGACTTTAAATGCCAGTTGCTCTATGCATAATGATTAATGCTGCGCAAGGGTATCTGTTGGTATCTTTGTCATCCGATTGACTCTGTTGTTGGTTGGTTGTCTTATTTGATGTGGTAACTAGAGAGATATTCTGTTGCACTGCGATACACGTATGTACTGGAGCTGGAAATCAAATCTCTTGCCAAAGTCATTGAGAAGGTTCTGCTAAGTAAATAAACATAATGCAGATTGAGCTTTAAAACGTTTGAGGGGGGAGAAAGGAAATGCCATGGTGACACCAGGCAGTTAATACAAGTTAAGTACCTGGCTTAATAAATAATTTATCCACCTATTCTATTTATGGCCTAACTTGGGGACAAGAAAGGACAGACCTCTTGGGGAAAAAAGTTTTTAAAAGACATGTAAATGTAGAAAATTCTTTATCATGAGCCTTCTCTTCTATGCAACAATAAAACTGAATACATCTCATCACAAGCACTTTATCCAAATATTACAGGGGTCACTCATGGCTTATCCAGATTATGTTTTTATGGTGTACTAAAGTGAACACGATGCACGTGTTCAAAATGACCTGATTAACCTGACCGCTGAGGTTAGCGGCAACATGTAGGCGAACGCCTGACTAGCCACCGGCTATCCACACGCTGGTCATTACGGTGGACGAGTTCACGCAGTGTGGGACGAGGGTTAAGAAAAGGTGTTGGCCAGGAAAAAAAATTCAAAATGGCGCCCAAAATTCAAGATGGCCGACACACATTGGAAATGGGCTATCTAATACAAGTTGTATATAAAATTAACTGCCTCAAATGCCATTTGTCACGAGTGGAGTGAGCGATAGTTAATAATTACGGGGGGAAAGGAGGAGAGTAAAATTAACGCACGGAGACAGGGAAGAAAAGTCGTGCATGTCATGAGTGGGGGGTCTGAAGGAGGCGAAAGCGCTGTATAACTATCACTGCAAGTTAGAAGGTCCTAGGGAGCGGATCTATGAATAATAGCCCATCGGGCAGAGATAAAAGGAAGCAGTCGAGAAGACTAGTGAGAGTCTTTCCAGTTATGACTGGTATGTAGAACGTTGATTGATTATTATGATTGATGTATTATATTATATTCGTCTATTACCATGATGTGAATAAGTATATGTGAGGAATGTGGAAGTCCTTGATATTGGATATAGCAATGTGCGCCATGAGCGATAGATGAAAGTGAGTTCATGGATTTGTAGCGCGAGTGAGTAGTGTGTACTCCGATGGAGGTGTGTTACCGTAAGATGTGTGGTGAGTGAAAGGTGAACTAGTGTGTGTACGCTTCATGGATTGTAAGGAGAGGTGGAGTGAATAGAAATGGTAGGGTATTATACCAATGTAATGTTATTCTTGTAGGTGTCGGGGACGGGCCGCAGAGCCACCTCGATGAGCACAGGAGATAGGCCAGCATAGGGCCGGAGGCCACACATAGGCCAGAAGCGAGGCTGTCAGTGCAGGACAGTAGAGGCACATAAAGTCGTGGCAGTCAGGCCACGGACAGGGACGTAGATATGAGAGTGAATGAGATACTATGTTGTTGCCATGTTGATGGCTATGGAAATAATAATGTGTTATTGCCCTGCTGAGGTGCGAGGGGAATGCTAAGGTGTATGACAATAGGAAGGTGATATTGAGAGACTGCGGTGCCAGTAACTTATTAATGGGCTATTAAGACCCTGAGGGGAGAGGCTGAGGCCGAAGTGCCTTTAGGAGTAACTACCGGATTGTGGATCCGAGGGAGAGTGTGTGTGAGAGTGAGGCCGTTGTACGGCAGTGCATTTCAATAATATAATGTATGTAAGTGCGCTATTATATGTATAATTATGTTTAATAAATGTGTGAGTCTGATGGGTTGTTCTGTTAAGTGTTAAACTTGTTGTTCGTGATTGTTGTCCTGTCATACTTATTACATCTCCCAGTCTGGGATTTGTGACACCATTTACATCTCAAAATATGTAATTGTGATGTTAGAAAGAATATATCTTCAATATAAACTGTTTTGGAGATAATCAAAACTTCAAGATGGCTGCCAAATTTAAGATGGTCACCGTTGTGATTGTTTTTGAGTGTAGAAAAATGGCGAGGAAACTATTTTATAATGCAGAAATATGTGACATTTTTACTCCTCTTTCATCTAATGAAGAAAAATAACTTTGCATGGTGAAAGTGTTTGAGGGCAGAGGCAAAAAAAAAAAAAAAACGCGGGAAAAGCCCGAAGTAGGAATGTGCACGTTTTGTTGATCTTTTTATGTTCTTATGTACCAAATCTGTCAGTTCGAGTTCGGTGAAATTTTTCAAAAACACCCATCCTCTACATCAGGCATGTCAAACTGAAAGTTCCCGAAGGGCCACATGGGTCACATTATGTCATCATGGGGGCCACACACGGCAAATATTTGCACACAGTTCAACTAAATTGAAGTCATTGGATAAAATTTACTTCGGGATATTTTGTTGCTTAATATGCACATACAATATGTATGCGAATGTTTTAGCAGCATTCATGAATACAAACTAATAAAATAGTTTGATAAAAAAAAATTAAGGACATAGTATTTTCGTATTTTGCAACAGCAACAAAAACATAGTTAAAAGAACACAACAGTTTAAAACTGAAACATTTATTTGCTACTATTCAAAAGGTTTTAGTGTTTTGTCCTGCGGTTTGACACCTTTTTTGGCTGACAATTTTTGGTATGTCCGGCTGAAGTGTCTGTGCAGTTCCGACTTTGACCAAAGATGTCAATGCTGATTAGTCAGCCTTGTTCTCTGAGAGGAGGTTTTTGTTGATTTCATGAAAGAAAATAGCTGTTCACACACATAGGTAGAACCAAACATTGCCATTTATATTACGAAAAAATACGATGAAATATATAAAATTTATATTATGAAAATAAAATGTGCTCGCACTGTAGAAACCTTTACGAGGGCCGCAACTTTGCTTTTAAAGGGCCGCATGCGGCCCGCGGGCCGCAAGTTTGACATGCCTGCTCTACATCCATTAGCAGCAACTGAAACTGTGTAGAACTTCAGAAAACAGGCATTGTCATCATATGTGCGGAGCTCAGTGAACAAATAATGTCAACCACAAACTTATGCTCTGATTTTTTACGACTCTGGTTTTATTCGTTTCGCCATTCAGAAAAGGTCACGTTTCATCAAGAGTATTCAGAAATTAGTTTGTCCTGAAAATTTAATTTTTTAAAATTATGTTCCTGTTAGAGATAGACAGATAGACAGACAGATAGATAGATAGACAGACAGACAGACAGACAGACAGACAGACAGACAGACAGACAGACAGACAGACGGGCGGACGGACGGACGGACAGGCAGACAGACAGACAGACAGACAGACAGACAGACAGTCGGACGGACGGACGGACGGACGGACGGACGGACAGATAGATAAATAGATAGATAGATTGTATATTATGTATTCTATGTATCAGTTACCATGACACTCGACTGCACCATGTGTGCGAACATTGTTCATAGACATTGAACAACTAATTGAGCAATCGATTAAAAACGTGTGAATAAGTATTCCATTAAATTAAAATGTTACAGTTCTGAGCTTTTGCCGTGACGTTAGTCTGTGCCAATAAACGTGTATTCCCTGTCACTCTGTCAGAAAAATTATCGCCAGAATTAAACCAACAGTTTGTAGCATAGCCATGGTACAGAACTGTCTCAAATAAAGAGAGTAGAGAATGCGGCATGAAAGGATTTTCAGTACTAATGGTAATGGCGGCAGTTAAAAAAGCCCCAAAATTTCTATCGTATTCAGTTTTGCCAAAAAGTTTCATAACTGCCAGTGGAAATACAACACACGTCCCAGTGTTTATGCAACCGTAAATGACAATCCATATCAAATACATCCACTCGCTGACCATTGGTGCGAAGTATAAAAACAAAGACACAAGGCTCAGACCGGTGAAATAAACGATAAGTGTATTCTTAACACCTGACCAATCAACCAGAGCGCCCCACATTGTCTTTGTAAAAATTGTACCCACGGGTAAAACTGTCCCGATGTCTGTGAGAAAATAATCAAATATCTTGGAAAACTTGACCACATTAAATTAATAAACGTGAAATCTGTCAGAAACATCCATGGCCACAAAATGTAAAACTTGAACGTTTGTAACACCTGTATTGTAGAAACATCGCTATCGACCACCAGAGGCTGTGTCGTGTCTGAAGATCATTTACTGTCTCTCCGTCGGCTGATAATGGAACCTTCACACCGGTTTGATCTGCCAGTGTATGTTTACAACTTGAATCATTCACCTCTTTCTTGTCCGTTTTGTATTTTTCCGTCATAATGTTGCCAAATATTTGTTTGTGAGTGGATCTGACGAAATTGGGATTAAGGTGAAAAACCAAATTCCTGAAAAACAAGGGGAGAAGGGGGTGAAATTTCTATGGAAATTGAGATTTGCTCATAATATGAAATATTAGCCATTTTTCTGCACAATAATAATTATATGGCTTGAAATCGTCTTAGTTGTATTTCATTTTGATTTTTTAAATTTCGACTATGCCCTGCTTTGTTAGATCCAGTTGGTTTCATTAGTGATGATTACACGTCCATTTTATTTCTTGGAGGCGGGAATGTAATTTTGGACGAAGTATTTTCCACTCCATCTTGTGAAATTATATGGAGATGTTAGCGGGTTGCCATTTGCTATAGGATATCCAATTAAAGTTCTGTATTAAAGGGCAACCCGTTAACAAACCGAAACCTTCATATCCAGAATTTCAGCTGACTGTTGAGACGGATTTTACATGCTCTTCACACTTGATCAGTTTCATATCGATGAAATACAAATATTTAAGAAACAAACAAAGTGCAAAATTCCTCAAGTTCGTCTTCTATATTGTTAAGAAGGGGACACCTGTATTTCTGTAATCTTGGGATAAGTGTTGTAATCTAAATTAATTATAAACATTTGTTTAAGAGACCTGGACAGAATATGCTCGTTGCTACAGAGAATCGAATGTGAGTTTGGACAAAGGTTTTATGCAATGAATTCTCTATTTGTAGCAATAGTAAAAACTCTTCCTCTATCTGACTAATTGTTAAAGTACGTTAAAACGTGAAGTAACTGAATAACTTCAAAAGCTAATTCAGCACATAAAAGTACATTGGCGTCCCGTAATTCCGCGGTGTGAATATTGTTTTTGTACGTATTTGAGGGTAGATACAGTTAGGTGGTACGAAGTAAATGGTGAGAGATGCTGGTCGAACAGACGAACTGACAAACCAGCAGAGAGACGACCGGCCCATGGGAAACAAGAATGACAAAGTTTTGGGCAACACTGTGTTTCTGGTGACATACCAAGAATGACAAGGTTTTGGGCAACACTGTGTTTCTGGTGACATACCAAGAATGACAAGGTTTTGGGCAACACTGTGTTTCTGGTGACATACCAAGAATGACAAGGTTTTAGGCCACACTGTGTTTCTGGTGACATACCAAGAATGACAAGGTTTTAGGCAACACTGTGTTTCTGGTGACATACCAAGAATGACAAGGTTTTTGGGCAAGACTGTGTTTCTGGTGACATACCAAGAATGACAAACGGGAACTGTATAATTATCATCGTTTCAAGTATACCAGCTTGTGTCCCTTTACTGTCACATCGCCTGGTGACACTGGTGACAATAGACGATGTTAGTTGTCAGTGGAGCCAGGCAGATTGACTTAATGACATAGTTGGTTGGTTGGTTGGTTGGACGATGGGTTGGCAGATTTGGTGGGTGGATTGGTGATTGGCTGTTTGGCTGGCTGACCGGCTGGTTGGTTGGTTGCTTGCTTGCTTGGTTGGTTGGTAGAATTGGTGGGTGTTTGGGAGAGTGGTTTTGCAGATGGTTGGCTGGTTGGTTTATTGGTGCATTGGTTGGTTAGTTGGTCTGTGTGTAACCAGATGGTTGGCTGGTTGGGTGATTGGTTGATTCGTTAGCTGGTTGGTTGGTAAACTGTTTGATGGCTTGGCGGATGGTCGTTACCTAGTTGGGTGGTTGGTTGATTCGTTGGTGGCTTTGTGGATGGGACGCCGGTTTGTTGATTAATCATGTGGGTTGCCCAATCCATGGACAAGCGGGTTGACCTTCTATTTTAGCCTTTGTGCATTTTTACTTTGCTGATTAAGTATTGAATTATTGTTTGATTAATAGACTGGTTAGATGTTGGATGAGTCTTGAGTTGACTAGAGTATCAGAAATCATTGATAGACTCGCGGATCGGTAGACAGACAGATTGACAGACAGAGTGGCAGACAGAGAGCGAGACAGCCAGTCGGTCAATTAGATAGATAGACAGACGGACAGACAGACAGACGGAGATAGATAGATAGATAGATAGATAGATAGATAGATAGATAGATAGATAGATAGATAGATAGATAGATAGATAGATAGATAGATAGATAGATAGATAGATAGATAGATAGATAGATAGATAGATAGATAGATAGATAGATAATGCTCCACAAGACGTAATCTCATCAACACACTGAATCCTCCAGCCTGTCAAGCTTCCTCCACCCAGGAATGACAACCCAGACAAAAATGAAAAACTTTGTCATCCTGTCACATATTCTGGCTTGTGTCCCTTTGTGTGACTGTCCCACCAGGGCGACATTTCCCAGCTCCGTGCACTGACTGATGGACACTTTATTTCCTTATGTTCATCTCTCCTTCTTCCTTTTGCCTAGTTCTTATTTTCTTTCTTTTAATCTTCATTTTCTTTTTAATATCCACTCCTCTTCTCTTTCCGTTTACTCGTCGTCCTCTGCGTCATTTTGTGGCCCTTGGGAACGGAGCGGGAAGTTACCACTTTTTTTTTTTTTTGTAGAACTAGCGTTCAAAGAACGGGTTGCAATATCATCTAGAAAACAACACGCACAATCGGCACACAGATTATGTAGATCTAGGTAGAAAACAACTCACAACTGGCACAGTGACACCCGCATGGCCCGTGCATAAAAGGCAGACGGCACAGGAACTCATGCCTTCAAACTTTGAAACGCAACCGGAAGTTTAAAGTCGAAACAAAACAAAGGCAGGAGGGAGGCCATCATTGTTGAGGAGAAAGCATTATTCGATATTTTTAGACCTATTTTCATTTATTACAAAATTACCGATACTTCGCTTTCATGTCAAAGGAACAGACATAGTAGCAAAAAGAACTATCTTTCACATGTAATTTTTTCAGGTGGGGACATTTCTTCCTCGCAGCAG